>CM074719.1:77296557-77339057 GCA_037306005.1 Rhinophrynus dorsalis | reverse complement strand
GTTTAGCTCTCTGGTACTCAAAGGGTTAAAGACCAGACGCGTGTGCCACACTTTGCATTGCAATGCATTACACATACACACACACACACATGACCCTTAAAGGGTTATGTTAGCAGGTTTCAATCCTTTTCCATTAACATCAAAAAAACGCCTTTAGGTGTGTGTGAGTGTGTATCTAATCCCTTATTAGTTTTTAGAGCAGAGAATCAAGTCTTATATTTCTCCATTTAACCACTTGAGGTTTTTCCACTAAACAAAATGATAATCTGCACTAATGCCCTGTCAGCATGAGCAAGATTGTCGTTTAAAAGTGTTTTCTCATTTTTGCAAGCATTGGATTTATATATGAATTTATATAAGGTCTTAGATTACCATAGTTTTGATACATTCTTTAGCTAAGTATCTCTTGCTGTGCTGATATTACATTAAGACTTGCAGTGTAGTGGAGAAGGTATTTTGTAGTGTAATGAGAATGTGCTAATCCTTTAGCTCACTTATAACTCTTCCCTCAGGGGACAGAAAATGAAACCATCTCTAAATGATAGTTCCAGATATTCATTTTTACTTTGTAGGGTTTTTTCATAAAATCATGTGAAGCAAAGCAATTTAAAAAAGTACCAAAAATATACAAAATATAGAGATAAGATATTTTCACATCACATGCTTATGAAGTAGATTAAGAATTTTATATATATATATATATATATATATATATATATATAATAATCCTTTATTTATATAGCGCACACAAATTCCGCAGCACTTTACATTCATATTGGTTCCTGTCCCCATTGGGGCTCACAATCTAAATTCACCTATCAGTATGTTTTTGGAGTGTTAGAGGAAACTGGAGTACCCGGAGGAAACCCACGCAAACACAGTGAGAACATACAAACTCATTGCAGATGTTGTCCTTGGTGGGATTTGAACCCAGGACCCTATATATATTTATGAATGTTACAACACCTACTTCCATGATTGAACATATCTGTGAATGTTACAGCATACACTTCCTTAAGAACAAGTTGAATCTATTTAGCAGATGCCCAATGGCAGGCTGTGGGTTAATTCCTGGGCTTTTCCAGACAGCAGACATGGCTCTTTCTGGAAACAGAATCTGGTTTTATAGCATGTTAAATGGATAGCAATGCTTAACATATATATATATATATATATATATATATATATATATATATATATATATATATATATATATATAATATATATTAGAAGTCTGAATTATAAATCATTCAGATCAATCTTTCACACAGATTTGATGGCACAATGTGCCAGTAGTATTCAATAGCAGGATGCTGGCTTGGAGACATCCAATGAGCTTGGGAGAGGAATGTGGGAGTTAAAGGGATAGTAACACTTCGTTTTAACTTTATTTTATTTTGTAGGCATTAAAAAAACATGAAGAATGATATAAGTCTTATCTCTCAAACCTTTATGGTTTATGAGATATTCACAAGCAAAGTTCCCCTCCCCACCCCTTTTACCTAGTGTAAGCCATCTCTTCTCAGATGTCAGTCTGGTTGTATGACAGTACAGATAACAGAAGGGGACAATTTTCTTTGTATGAAAACAATGAAAGCCCTTCCCCCCTTCAGCTTTTTCCATTATCTTAATAGAAGATTGTCCCTCTCTGCAGTCTACCTGGGCATCTCCCTTCTTATCTGGTTGAAGGGGGGGGGATACTTTGTTTGTGAATATCTCTTAAACCATAAAGGTTTCAGAGATAAGACATATCATTCTTCATGTTTTTTTAATGCCTACAAAATAAAATAAAGTTAAAATGAAGTATTACTATCCCTTTAAGGGAAGCCTTTGGAGACATAATGATCCCTATTCCTTCTATACATCATTAGCAATAAAAGTTACATAAATGTAGGTTACATTAATATATTGTAAAATGCTGCTGATTTAGATTGGTCTTTTTATGCCACTGTAAAGGCAATGTGCACAAAACAAAAGCGTAGCAATTGTGGGTCAGACCACCTGCACGATAGAAGTAAACATTCACAAAAATCACCCTTGATTTAACTCTTTGAGGTATGTAGCAGAGAGATACCTGTTATTAAAATTGTAATCACTTGAATGCTAGAGGGGTCTGTAATGTTTGCCCCCAAATGCATGTTTTGCTCCAAAATTGCTCCACTTTTAACTGTGTGTGTGTTTGCCTATGCCACCTATTATCTCTCATGTGTATGTATCCCTTTCTCTCTCTAGCCCTGTCTCTGTCTCTCCCTCTCAGTCTTTCTGTCTCTCTCTAAATATATATATATATCAAAGAGAAAAAAACCTGAAACAGGTGTAGGAGGTGCTTACAGACCCTTGTTAAATATACTATAGTAAATTACCTGTACTTGGAGGAAGGAGTAAAGTAGATGAGAATAATATAAATGTATATATAAGATAATTATAATGTACAAATAGCGCTATTATTTCCTAAATGGACAGATGTGTGTATTCAGTCCCTAAATCTCTAGAAGAAAATAAAATAATAATCCATCTAAAAGGCTCTTTCCATTATCTCTTTAGGTGGATTACTATTTTCATATATATATGTATATATATATATATATATATATATATATATATATATATATATATATATATATACAGGGGTGGATTGTGGTGCAATACCAGCACAGGGGATTTTTTATTTACCCTTTGAGTGCCAAAAGGGTACATAAAGCACAGGGGAGGGCTGGCAACTTTTAGCCTGTGGGGCAAATACAATCCAGTGGACCATTTCTACTATCATTCCAGCCCATCGTCCCGGCTTACCCCCTTATGTTAAGTTTTTAATTGGCATTGATGTTGTGACATAAGGCAGGCGATACCACAGAGCTTACAACTGAAATGGAGCTATACTAGTAATACAAACCACAGATCTTACAATTGAAATGGAACTACAAAGTGATACCACTGATAATACAATCAAAGTGGAGCAACAATAGTGATACCACAGAGCTTACAATTTAAATTGTACTACTCTAGTGATACCAGAGAGCTTACAATTGAAATGGTGCTGTATTAGTGATACCACAGAGCCAGGGCCGGCCCTAAGACATTGTGCTGCCTGGGTACAAAGATGAAATGCTGCCCCCCTCCGCACACCAAAACCACGCCACATCCTTAATTATATTAACCCCTCTCCTGCCCCTAAAACCACATACAACTGTAGTTTTTTTTTAGACCCCTTATACCTCTTTCTCCCCCCTTGCCTTTTTACACCCCTTGTGCTTCTCTTTTCCCCTTTTTTCGCCCCTTGTGCCTCTTTTTTCACCCCTTGTGTCTCTTTTTTTCCCATCTTTTCACCCCTTGTGCCTTTTTTCCCTGTTTTCATCCCTTGTGCCTGTTTTCCCCTCTTTTCACCCCTTGTGCCTCTTTTTTCCCCTCTTTTCACCCCTTGTGCCTCTTTTCCCCTGTTTTCACCCCTTGTGCCTCTGTTTTCCCCTCTTTTCACCCCTTGTGCCTTTTTTCCCCATTTTCACCCCTTGTGCCTCTTTTCACCCCTTGTGCCTCTTTTCCCCTGTTTTCATCCCTTGTGCCTGTTTTCCCCTCTTTTCACCCCTTGTGCATTTTTTCCCCATTTTCACCCCTTGTGCCTCTTTTCACTCCTTGTGTTTTTTTCTCTGTTTTTACCCCTTGTCCCTCTTTTCCCCTCTTTTCACCCCTTGTGCTTCTTTTTTCCCTTCTTTTCACCCCTTGTGCCTCTTTCTCCCTGCCAACTTGTCTGTTTATCTTCTCCTTTTGGATCGCTCTCTTCCTTCTCCTTCTGGCTCTCTCTTCTCCTGCTTTTTACTCAGTCTCCCCACTACCCCACACTGATGACAGCTGGGACCATGTCACATGTGGAGACGCTGCGTGGTGCATGCTGGGGTTTTCTTCGTCAGTCTGGGTGCAGGTTTTAAACTTGCACTGGTCTCCGAACAGACCAAGAAAACCCTGGAATGCTCCAAATGGCGTCTCCACGTGTGACATGGTCCCAGCTGTCATCAGTGCGGGCAGTGGGGAGAAGCCACGCAGGAAATAACATGCCTTCGCCCCTGTCAGAGTGCCACCTGGGTCCATGGACCCACCGGGACTCTTGTAAGGGCCGGCCCTGCACAGAGCTTACCATTTAAATGGAGCTATTCTAATGATACCATTGACCTTATAATTCAAATGGCATTGCACTAGTTACTGAAGCTATTCTAATGATACCATATACCTTATAATTCAAGTAGCGTTGCACTAGATATACCTCAACCCACTTTATGTTGTTGGTGAGGATTGTATTTGGTACTCATAAATTATGCCTAGATATGAACATGAATTGTCCCACAGAGATGACAATCTAAAAGGGAACTTCAGCAGAGAGTTTGCATTCTGTAGAACAGGGGTGCCCATACTTTAGTAACATAGGATCTTTGACCTTGACCTACTAGCAAAGAGTCATTGGTTCCTCACCAACTCCTTTTTGGTCAGTGCAGCTTTTACTATCGCCACCACTCCACTCTTGTATATCCTTTTCAGATTGCCTCCCTCATCTCTTTCTGCCACCCCTATACCAAAATTCTTCCCCATCCTTCCTGCCATTCTTTACTTCCCATTTCCCACTGTCTCTCTGCAGTTATTTTACAAACCATCCATAATACAAGTCAGTATGTCTACATATCCTATGCTGGTATATAGATTAACATTAGGGAGACAGTGTGAAATGGGAAGAAAATAGGCAGTAAAACAGGGAAGGTTATGTAGGTAGGAGCACGAATGACAGACATGGGCTGTGGTAATAAAGGGGAAAGAACTTGGCAGGTAAAGAGTAATGTAAGATACTATGGAGCTTACAATAGAAAAGAAGCTACGCTAGTCATGCCACAAAGCTTACAATACAAATGAAGCTACACTAATCATACCAGAGAGCTTCCAACTGAAATGGAGCTACACTAGTCATACCACAGAACTTACAGTTCTATGAGTGCCAATGAGGGGAGAGAGAAGGCAAAAGAGGAGAGAAAGGGAGTTAAGAAATAAAAGGGGGAGGGCAAGATGGGGGAAAGCAATGTGAAGAATAAAGGCAATGGACAGATAAAAGGAGGAGACAGAAAATGTCAATAATATGGGCAATAGGGTGGGGATAATGGCTGACACAATTATAGAACTGAAAGGGATAAAGAACAAGTTCAATGAGCCTCAGCTCCATTTTCTATCCTTTACAGAAGCCTTATGAATGACAGTGGGTTGTGCAAAGCATTGCTCTGCAATACACTGCACAACCCACCATCAGTCAAATGGTTAAAGGGAAGGTTAAAAAAGAAGGTGCAGTCTCATATTTTTTCTTTAACCCCCCTCTCCCCCCACCCTATTCAGATATATGTGCCTCACCTGAAGAACACCATGAGAACTTCCAAACTGCAGTGTGTGCTGGGTATCTCTACTTAACCTCACTTAGAGAGCCAGTTTCAAACAATGCTCAGTGACTGACAGGGTGCCTGAACTTTACACAACAATGTGAGGTTACCTGTCTGAAAAAAGAAATGCCCTACTAACCACTGCACTGTCCGTTCAGTTGAGAAACACTGATCTAGGGTACCAAGGCTGTCACAGTGTAAACCAAAGACACAATTAGTTAGCACAGGAGGTTGGGATAGTGAACAAGGGGCATTCTGGGGTTTTAAAGTGAGGCTGGTGTTGAGATGCTATTTTCAAACAAGTTATGTGTCTAAACATTAATTTAAAGTCAATTGAAAACTAGCATCCCGATACCATTTTCATTCAGTGTAAGGGTGAAGAGAAAGGTGAAGAAATGTAAGGGAGATGAGTATTAGGAAAGTTAAGTATCCAACATTTGATTAATATTTGAAAAAACATCTTCAGCTTAAGATAACATCTGACTGCACCTACAGCTCCATGTGTTAATCTGTTTTTCTGTTTCTTTCAGTAGACAGATGAGAGGAGAGAGAAGGGCCTGGTGTCTGACCGTAAGTAAAGCGAGCAAGTCAGACACTGGGCCCTTCTCTCTTTCTCCTCTCATCTTTCTTTAACCCCTTCTCGACAATGGACTTACCTGGTATGTCCCACAAAAACTGTCACTTAGTGACAATGGACGTACCAGGTACGTCCTGGAAATCCGGGTCTCCTCGCGGCTGCACGTCGTTCGGGGACTCCAGAATCATTTTCCGAAAAAAAAAAAAAGTGTTGGATAAACCTCTAGCACTCAGAGGGTTAAGAGGTAGTGAAAGCACTGCTCTGTAACATATGGAGGTCACCAGGGCTCCAATATAACACAGCAGGCAAAACTTTCTTAGGGCTCCAGAATTCGGCGGGGGGGCCTCCGCTACACCTCTGCCCGTGCCCAATGCATAAAACATTTTTATCATCCGAGTTGCTGGTCCGGCAGACAAACTCGTGCATGCCCCCTGCTGGCAGAAGCAGGAGATGGAGTGAGGCTGCAGCCCACTAGCCCAGGATCATGACCGGCCCAGCCCGCCCCTGGTAAAGCATTGCTGTGCAATGCGTTACTTACCCCTCTGGCACTCAAAGGGTTAACCTAACCCACTGTATGCATTGCTAAAGAGGCATAAATGATTAGCTATTACCCCCTTAACATAATGTATGCAATAAATGATCAGTTATTAACCCCTTGCATGCCAGAGAGGTGTACAGCAATGTGTTCTGTGATTAACCCGTTGAGTGTCTCATAGGTGCACAACACATTGCACAGGAATGTGCACCTCAATGAGTAACCCCTTGTGTGCAAAAAAGGCATAATTCATCAGTAATTAACAACTTCATCCTCCTTTCTGGCATACAGGGGGTTGATTACTGATGAATTATGCCTCTCTAGCATACAAGGGGTTAATCCATGAGGTACTGCACCTATGAGGAATTCAGTTGGTTAATAACAGAATAAAACTGCTGTAATCTTGTCTGGTATGCAAAGGGTTAATAATTGATCTATACTTCTCTAAAGCATAAAAGGGGTTAAAGGCTTAACAGATGTAAAAGTAAGCCTCTCTAGCAATGGGTACAATTAGTTAAGAAGAATAAAATAATTCCAATTTAATCTGCTAGGTAGTTAGGTCCCAGAAGTTCTGCCTGCTAATCAATCATTCCCTACACCACAACACACACTGCAAGTAGAGCAGGGCCAGCTTAGTCAGCCTTGGGGGCGGGACAGGTACAGAGAACAGGACCCAGTCTTCAGTGCTGCAGGGCTCTGGTGAGTGAGTTGTGCATTGCATCCATGGAGTTGTGGGCTGGAGAGGAGAGATCATCTCATCTCCCTACAGGCCCATGACTGGGCAGCCCACCGGGGAACGCCCGATCCCCCGATGGGGCAATCCACCCCTGTATATATATACTAGCAATGCGGGACAGAGTTGCCCATCATGTTATGTAGGAAATGTGTAATATGTGTGCAGTGAATGTTAGAAAACATATGGTGTTGGGTGTAAGTGTGTGATGCAACAGTGATGGAGAGAAACACACATGCAACAGGCATGCATACACACACAAACACACACATGCACTGACATACATAGAATGAGACAGACACACACATACATATAGAGAGAGAGACACACACACACGTGAGCCATGAGGGTGTGTGTTATGAGGGGCCCATCCCTCACTCCCTGCTCTCCTCCTGGAGTCCCAGCCCTCTCTCCCTGATGTCCCCTCTGTGATCCCATTCCTCAGCGGCTGCTTCCCCTTTCCCATAGTGTTGACTTAACTGTTTATAACTGTAGTAGAGGTTATATATATTTCACTCATAGTGGTTATTAGACTTTAACCCTCTTGCGTACCCCTGTGAGATCCAAAGGGTTAAACAGTCCTCATAAGAATCCTTTGGCCTTGGTACAGTGACCCCACATCCCCACTGAGCTCACTCTCCCTGGTTTGCACATACCGGTAAGCTTAAAAACAGTATAATACAAGACCAAGGTTTAAGAAGTAGTGTCCGGTGTTGTTGCGTTGCAGATTATTAATAACAGAGCACAATTTGCCTTACCCTGAGCTCAGTGTTGCTGAGCGCTGGGCCGGCCGCTCTCTCCACTTTTCTTAGTGCTCCTCTCCGGAGCAGGAAGACAAGTGGAGAGAGAGGCTGGGACAGCGGTCAGAAACATTGCGATCAGGGTAAGGCAAATGTAAGATTGCAGGTGAAGCAAATATGCAATCGTGAGGTACTTCACACTGTTCCTTGCTGCTATGGTTGTGTGCTTCCCTTGCACAGCGGCTTGGACGCTGTGCGTGCTGGAGTACAGCTGGAAGGCCAATGCTTGCTGTGTGTCCACTACCGCCATTGCTCCACTATAACTGTGACATGCTTCAGACTCTTCATGCTGTGGGATGTGTTGGAGACCCACAGCATGAATCCCATGGGTTCTTCAGCGCATTGTGGAGAATTGCACTGGACTTCTCAAGCACTCAAGGGGTTCATTTAAATCAGTGGGAATGTGGGGAATGTTTATGTGTTCCCTGTGATGCAGCTGGTTTACTGACTGAATTGTACACTTAGGGCCATATGTTCAAAAGAAAAGTGGAGCAATTTGGGGAAAAACAATTGCACAACAGGGGAGAACTAAAAATTCAAAGAATCCCCAATGGTTTAAATGGGGATTGTAACCCCATGAATGATAGCGAGGTCTACAATGCATTGATTTGCATTGGAGACCTCTCTAGTATTCAAGGGGTTAAAATCCCCATTTGAATGAATGGGGATGTTTAGTTTTCCCCTATAGTGCAAATTATTTGACCCAGAATTAATCCACTTTTCTATTGAACATATGGCCCCTTTGAGTGTATTACCATATCTGATGAAATACATTTTTCATGAAATTGTCATAGTTCTGGACTCAAGCAAATATCTGCTTCTCCATCATACAAACACTAAGCCAGAGTTAGGAAACTATTAGGGTTTATAATGTATGATAAATGTGAGCTAAACTTTGCTATTTTAAAGTTATTCTGTGAAGTCTAATCTTCAAGTTGGAGATATCTTAGTGAATAGGCCCCACAGAACATGGGAACTAGAAAGTTTAACTTCCAGGAGCAGGTATCTCACCTTTATCATTTCTTATGTCATCCCTCCTCAGATGTGTTGTTTGACTGGGGGATGATGAGGATTGTAGTCCAACAAAACAAGGAGACCACATCTTAGACAACCCTGGATTAGAGGGGAGATTAGCACTGAGAGGGTTACACAGTAGGTGAGGCCATAGACCAGGTGGCCCACCCCTTTCCACTGCCAATGGTAAGAAGTAATCCTTATGGTACACATATCAGTGATCTCCCAGTGTCAACCTTAGTACACAACTTCTGACACATCCAATAAACCTCATGCACAAAGATGAAAATTAAAGAGATAATTCTACTTCTCGTGTAGCAGTTATGTCATCCATGAAATTCATGGGTCTTTTAAATACAAGTAAATGTTATATTTCATTATATCATGACTTGCTCTATTGGCTGATACTAAAGTCTGAATTTGGGAATTGCAAAGACATTTATATACCCCTTTAAAACATTCACTGTCAGAAGGGAATGCAATACATTGTCTGGTACTTAAAGGTCACCTTCATTTAGGAGCTCTACCAACCCCCAATGTTCTGATAAAGTCTCCTCTTACATATTATATTTACAGCAAGGTTTATGGGGTGCCTTTTGATTTCCAACAGCTATAATGCTTATCCCATTAGGAATAAAAAAAATCAATGAAGATCTAATCATGGAACAATAAATCAGATGCTTGGAGGAAATGAAAGAATTTCACTGAAAAGAATCAAATAGCAGAATGTAACATGGTATAACTAATGATTTGGAACTAAGTTGCCACTGTTAGATATGATTTGTCTTAGGCCAGTAGTACTAAAGTAAAGAATTCATTATTACCTTCTCTCTCTCTCTTTACTGGATAAACAGTTCACTATTAATTAACCCAGTTCCATATATGCTGGCAAGAAATTATTGATGTTACTTCTTATGAGTTCCATATTAATAGGAAATGTGTTCTTCCAATTATATAGCTGTCATAGGTAGCAAAATTATGTAGCAGAAAATTAGCCATGAGCTGTATAATTAATTGCATTGCAACATAAAAAGATTACATACTACTACTTGGGAAAAAAATAGCTTAATCTTTTTTAAGTTCATGTTGAGACCTAAATTTTGCTTGAGAATCTGTATTAGATAAAAGCTGATATGGGGTTTCTTTATATATGAACATCTATATTAGAAAAGTGTAATTATGAAGCAAATCGGCTGCATCATATTTACTAAAGAATAGGCCTTAAGCACAAAAGAAATATGGACAGGTCTATATCAGATCAACTGAAGCAAACGGGATAAAACAATTCCATTCATTTAAATGGGGATTTTTGATTTAAATTGGGTCTTGCTACGTTTTGGAGCACACTCTTGCATTTAGTTGTTGAAAAGCTCTGTTTAAAGCAGAACTACCATGTCACAAAATGTTTAGCTTAACTAAGTCCCCTTCTGGCGACTAGCTGCTTAGTAGCACTAATCACCAGAATTATAACCTGATTTAATAGATATATGCTTTATTCCCCAGCTGTCAGTAGCACTGAGCGAGGACATCTTGCCAGAATGACATCCGCACGCCTGCGCTGTCAGTCCCAGCCAGAGCCGAATGGCTCCTAGCAATGCCTCCTAGACCCGGCTGGGACTGAGAGTGCAGACACGCGGACATCATTCTGGCAAGATGTCCTCGCTCAGTGCTACTGACAGCTGGGGAATAAAGAGTATATCTATTAAATCAGGTAATAATTCTGGTGATTAGCGCTACTAATCAGCTAGTCGCCAGAAGGGGACTTAGTTAAGCGAAACATTTTGTGACATGGTAGTTCCACTTTAAATTAATGGAACGTTTTATATGTCCCATATGTTGTAGCTGGTTTGTCCAAAACAGCCTCAGTGCTTATTAGTTCACTAGTTTTAAAGCCCGTGTACATGGGCCAACACTGGCGGCCCTGCAGTCATGCGCAGTACTGACTTCCCTCGCTGTGACTGATACAGAGCTCCCTGTCCGTATCAGCCGTGGCACGGGCAGACAGTACTGCGCATGACTGCAACGCGCACAGCCATCTCTACTGTGCGTGACAGCTTCTGACAAACTTCTTTAGCGAGTTATAATATAGGATTAGTCTCAGTGATTCCAACCCCAATCTTCCTAGCTCATGCCATATTCAGTAATAATTCAAATAATTTGATTTTTAACCCTCTGAGTGAGGGAGGGGTATATAACACATTGCTTTGCAATGCATTGCACATTTGTCTGTCACTGAAAGGGTTAATAATTTATATAGAAACAAAATTATTATGAAGCAGAACTGTCTGAAGTCCCAGGATGATGGGGGAATGTAAGAATCTATCAGTTTAGCTCATGGTTTGTGCTCAGGGCTGTTTTAAGACCTTCTTCTGAGACCCCCTGTTATTGTACAAGCAGACCTTCCCACATAAAGAAATTGTTTCCTTACCAAATGGTATTCTCCTGCCCACTGGTAGGTACAGTTCCCCAAATATATTGTCTGATGCCCTAGCCTTCTTCCCCTGCCCCTGGTAGACACATGTTGCCCACTTTCACTGTCTGTCCCCTCAAGCATTGTTCCCCTGCCCATTATTAGCCACAGATCCCCAAGTGTACCGTCTGATGTCCCCCTTCTGTTTTCTGCATGTAGTGGTGGAGAATAACACTCCTGTACTGCCCTCCATTTTAAACAGTACAGTGGAGTGGCTTCTTGCACTTAATCCTTACAAGGTACTTCAGGGTTGCAAGCTGACCGTACATGGTAAGAACTGAGCATGTGGAGAAACCACTCCACTGTGCTGTTTGGAACAGAGGGCAGTGCAAGAATGCTGTTCTCCTCCATTACATGCAGCCAGAGAGCCCAGCCCCAAGCCTGAAGATAGCGGCGTATACAGGGTACACCCAGGCATTAAAATGGCCCTGTCTGTGCTGGCTATACACTCATGTACCTGCACTTCAGGGTACATGTTGGTGTCTATGATCACTTTAGTGCATATGGCATGTGCAATGTGCTGTCATTACTGCTTTAACCCTTTGAGAGCCAGCGGGGTACGGAATGCATTGCTTTGCAATGCTGTCCATACCTTCTGGCACGCAAAGGGTTAATACCAGCAAGGCTCAAAACATGAATAGGAAAATGGAGTAAAGTTACACCACTTCTCTCTGTGTCATGTTAATACATTGCATTAAAGGAAAGCAAAATCTAAAAAAAAAAATAGCCTGAAATGCTGTCATACAGCTCCACTGCCCTTCGCTTGGTGCAAGAAACATTGAAAGGATCATTTTTAGTGTAAGTAGATTAGTAAATTGTCATATGGAGTTGCATGGAATTGCACTAATAAACTAATTACTAGTTTAGCCCTTTGAGTGCCAGAGGGGTAAGCAACGCATTGCTTTGATTTTGCGTTGTGTACCCCTCTGTCACTCAAAAGGTTAGAGTGGAATCATATCCCATATAATAATTCACTAAAACGTGCGTCCAGCTCTGTATCAGCCGCGGTGCGGGCAGTCTCTACTGACTGGCAGTGGCACTGTGACCCATGCAACAGGCTCTTCAGCTAGTAGTGCATATTCCTCCTGTTGGTATTAGATTTTCGTAAAGTAAAGAATACTTAGATATTGATGATCTGTTAAGAATTAGGTCTTCAAAATGATTCAAACATTGGAAATATAACACACAGCTCTGGAAATAATCATTTCTTCACAAAAATGAGTAAGAGGAATAGGCTAGTTAAATTATATTTCAGCACAAATGCATAAATGGATAAACATGCCATTTATGTCCAGTGAGATGTTAAGACGTGTTTACTATGTATAATCATAATAGAGAAACATAGCTTGGCAAAAAAAAGCTGTTGTAATCAGTTGTACCCACTGTTTAATGTCCAATAATGGGAATACAGTACTGATTATACTTCCAGTCTGTTTAATGAATATCTGTTACAATGATGGAAAATTGTATTGTATGATGAATATATTCCCTTCCAGCAGAGAATTTAATGAAAAGGAAACAACATGTTTGGTCCCCAGTGATCCGATGCAGGTGAAAGTAGAAGGTTTTCATTTCCCACAAAGAAATCATGCTGCTTTAAGCTTGAAAGTAGAACCACAATCTTGTATATTAATTTAGTATATTGTATCACAAAGGACATTAAAACCATAAGTACCTACTTTGTGACACTTTAAAATAGTGGGCATTACATTTTCACCAAATAACTAGGGAAAAACACATTAACCCTTGTTAAGGAATGTTTTACACATCTCACTTGTCCTTAAAAGGTTAAAGACAAGGAATCTGATCTTCCAAGAAGAGCTAGAATGATTTTGGGTGTGAACCAACTGCATTCTGTAGGAGAAATTACAATTCCTATTGATTTAACTTAGGCTGTTTGCCCCTTAAATGCTAGAGAGTAGGGAAAAGGACAGTTTTCCTTCTTTTTTCACCCACATACTGACCCCCCCAGCCTTGTCCCACTGCACTGGTTGCAATAGACCCACACACTGACCACTAGCTTTGTCCCACTGTATCCAGAGAACCACACATTCTGATCCACCCAACTTTGTTCCACTGTATCAGTAGCTATAGGACCACACATACTGGCCACTAGCCTTGTTCCATGGTAGTCATAGAACCGCACATACTGACCTACCAGCCATGTTCCTTGGCATTGGTAGGCAGTGACCAAACATACCGAACCAACATTGCCCTACAGGAGCCATAGTGCCATATGTACTGACCCCCAGCCTTGTCCCACAGTAGCCATAAAATCACATATACTGATCCCCAGCCTTATCACACAGTAGCTATAGAACCACACATACTAATCCCCCCACAGCATTGTCCCACAGTAGCCATAGAACAACACATACTGACCCCATCAGCAATGTCCCATAGTAGCCATAAAATCACAAAATACTTCTCTGCAGCCTTGTCTCACTGCACTGGTAGTCATATAGCTACACATACTGGCCCCCCAGCCTTGTCCCACAGTAGCCGCAGAATCACACATGCTGTCCCCCCAGCATTGACCCAAAGTAGCCATAGAACCGAATATACTGACCACCCAGGCCTTGCACCACAGTCACTTATACTGCCCCACCCCTGGTCTTGTCCCACTTCAGTAGTAGCCATAGAAGCACATACTCTGATCCCAAAAGTATTTTCCCACTGTAGCCATATAACCACAAATACTGTCCCCCAGCATTGACCCAAAGAATCCATGGAACCAAAGATACTGACCCTCCAAGCCTTGTCCCACAGTAGCTATAGAATCACATATACTGACCCCTCCCAGTCTTGCCCACTGCAGTGCTAGCTGTAGAACCACATACACTGAAACCCAAGAGCCTTGTCCCACTGTAGCCATAGAACCACATACCCAATCCTTGTCCCACTGCACTGGCAGCTATAAGGAATGGTAAAAGAATTTCCTATGTCTTGTTTAGTTAAGTAGAGGTAAGGAAAGCACTGAAATGTCAATAAACTGCTACATTGCACTCACCTTGGAGCAAGCCTTGTTAGAACCAAACATACCGACACCCAAGACTTGTCCCACTGCACTGGCAGCAATAGGGAATGGTAACAGAATTTCCTATGTCTTGTTTAGTTATGTAGAGGTAAGGACAGCACTGAAATGTCAATAAACTGCTGCATTGCACTCACCTTGGAGCAAGCCTTGTTAGAACCAAACATACCGACACCCAAGACTTGTCCCACTGCACTGACAGCAATAGGGAATGGTAACAGAATTTCCTATGTCTTGTTTAGTTAAGTAGAGGTAAGGAAAGCACTGAAATGTCAATAAACTGCTGCATTGCACTCACCTTGGAGCAAGCCTTGTTAGAACCAAACATACCGACACCCAAGACTTGTCCCATTGCACTGGCAGCAATAGGGAATGGTAACAGAATTTCCTATGTCTTGTTTAGTTAAGTAGAGGTAAGGAAAGCACTGAAATGTCAATAAACTGCTGCATTGCACTCACCTTGGAGCAAGCCTTGTTAGAACCAAACATACCGACACCCAAGACTTGTCCCACTGCACTGACAGCAATAGGGAATGGTAACAGAATTTCCTATGTCTTGTTTAGTTAAGTAGAGGTAAGGAAAGCACTGAAATGTCAATAAACTGCTGCATTGCACTCACCTTGGAGCAAGCCTTGTTAGAACCAAACATACCGACACCCAAGACTTGTCCCACTGCACTGACAGCAATAGGGAATGGTAACAGAATTTCCTATGTCTTGTTTAGTTGAGTACAGGTAAGGACAGCACTGAAATGTCAATAGACTGCTGTATTGCACTCCCCTTGGAGCAAGCCTTGTTAAGGGGAAGGTTTTAGGATAAATATATAAAAAAATTAGTATTAGGAGTGTGGCTAAAAAAATCAGTTACAATGGCCAGATTTCCAAAAGAAAACTGGACAAATTATGGGTCAAACCAACTGCACTATAGCTGAGCAATGAAACATTCCCATTGGTTTAAATGGGCTTTTAACCCCATGAGTGCTAAAGAGGTCCCAACACTTCACATCTCTAATATTCAAGGGGTTAAAAATCCAATTTAAATCAAATGGAATGTTGGAAATGTTTATATCTCCCCTGTGGTGCAGTTGATTTGCTCTAAAATTCGTCCACATTTCTTTGGAACATACAGCTGTTAATGCATGCAACTGTATTCATACATAACATTTACTTCAACATATTAATTCATAAGTGGGAGTGTCTCCTATTAAAAATAGTTCTGGATATGTTGAGGGAGAATTAGATTTTTGTATAAGAAAAATGTCCTCCTTTCACCAGCCTGGCCATGTGTTAACAATCCGCAGAACTCATTAGCACTGCTTGAGTAGCACTCTCTGTGGGGTCAATTAAAGACATCAGGGGTTAGACAGACTGCTATGTTTTGCTAGTAACACTCTGTAGGGGATGGACACATACACCTTTGTTGGATGTTTGATTTTGGGTTCGAATCAAAATTGGTCACTAGCGATTATGATAAGTTGTCTTTTCATGAATCTGTTGTCTGATGTAATGAATTTCATGATACCATATAAAAAAAGCCTTTTTCAGAAAGCAGCATGCTATATGTATTAATCGTAAACAGAGCCGTACTGCCATATTAATTATAACGTATTGAGGCTGTTTACAAGAAGAATGGAACTGCACTTACCAGTGTGATGATTTCAACATTTCCTGTGTTGCTCTATGGAGCCTATGTACTAAGATTTTAGTCTAAGACTCCACAGAGTAATTCTGGAACAAACCAAATGACCAAAAAACAATCCCCAAGTTTAATTTGATGTAACCATTTGAAGCAATGTGTCAGACAGCCCTCTGGAACGCAAAGGGTTAAATGGGGCCTTTCAGCCCCTGGAATAATAAATCTATATTTAAATCATGGTCATATTTATCTATTTCCTCTTGTGTAGATGGTTCTGTTTTCCCAGAATCACTCCAGTTCTCCATTGGCTCATATGAAAAAAAAAAAAAAAAAAATCTGGCACAAACCACTTACTTACAGCAGAGCTTTCACTCAGATTAAAGTGCTCCCTAAAACATTATGCACTAGAGATACGCATAGCAATACTAGTATTATCCAGAATAAGTCCGTTATTATTGAGAAATCTAACTTGTTCTGAGACTCACCGGCAGACATCTTGTTGTAGTGGCATCTGTGCACCCGCTCCATCAGTCCCTTCTTGTACCTTAAGGTACAATGTAACCCCACCTCGCCAGTCCCAGAGGAGACCGGATAGACAGAACAGGTACACAGACGTCTCTTCAGCAAGATGTCTGAGCTGATGCCTGCCTGTGCGTCTCAGAACAAGTTGGATTGCTCAATAACGCCAGACTTATTCAGGATAATACTGATATGCATATCGCTATGCGCATAATGATTTGGGGGGGCATTTTAATATAAGTGAAAGTTCCGCTTTAACCCTTTTATGCAGAAGTATGCAAAGCATTCAAAGGGTTAAGGGATAAATAAAATAGTTCCAAATTCCCCACTAACTTAAGTGGGATATTTAACCCCTTGAATGTCAGAAAGGCATTTGCCTCATTGCACAGTAAGACCTGTCTAGCATTCAGGGGGATAAAGGCCCCATTTAAATCACTTAGACTCTGTACTGGTTGGACAACATAGACAAACTGTGCCCCATTTTAACCCTCTGAGTTCTGAGGGGTGTGGAACACAGTGCAAAGCAATTCATTGATCATCCTTCTGACACTCAGAGGGTTAAATGAACACTAACACCTCCAAATAATAAATCTCCCATTCATCTTCATATGTACAAAATCCCTGATGCCATTGTGAATTAATTCTGCATCAACTGATTCTCAGAAGTTACACTGTAATTAGTACTGGATCAGGGCCGGATTTTCCAACAGGCAGAGTAGGCACCTACTTAGAGCTCCAAATGCTGAGGGGCGCGGCGGATGTGCTGGCCACACCCACATTATGAATTGTGGGTGCGGCCAGAGCCATCTCAATGTCCCTACGCTAGTTTTATAGCCCTTTATAGGCTATTATTTAACCCTTTGGTTGCTAGAATGATCTCTAACACATTTCAGACATCTCTCTATCAACCAAGGGGTTACAGTTTTTTTTTAGTTCTTGCTTATTAAAGTCAAAAGGCATTTGCTGCTCCAGAAAACAGTGAATGGGACTGGGAGTGGGATCATGTGAGAGAAGGGGATTGTGGCCATGGGCAGAGCAAAGGGAGCCTAGGGCGCCTTGCCAAGGAGCATATGGAATGTAAATGTGTCCCTGTTCCACTCAAAGGGTTAACCACTGGAATGCCAACTGGCTCAACTCCCCGCTGTCCGGACGAGGATCAGGGGCAGCAGGTGGACTCCTGGGAGGAGGAAGAGTTCGGCTTATCGTGCCCAGTCAAACCCGGATGATTACTGCATCAATGGCTCTCCCTCACCGCTGTCCTGCCGGGGCCTGGACTGCATTATAATGAATATCACCATTAAACATCACTATAACACACAGTACATTGTGCTCCTCTCACTATCACATTTGCCTGCTGAGCGCCGCTCTGGACTCTGTCTCTCTCCCCTCTCCATGCATGGCCCTTGATGTTCATTTTAATACCTTAAGAGGGGAGAGAGAGAGAGTCCGGAGCGGCACTCACCACGCAAATCTGATCGTGAGAAGAGCACAATGTATTGTCTCTTATAGAGATGTTTAATGCTGCCCCCCCCCCCCCCTCTGCTCTTCAGCACCACTGACTGTGAGTAGGATCACAGTAACAGCACAGGGGACGACTCACCCTTCCAGGGCACTGACTCCCTACTGTCCAAACGAGGATCAGGGGCGGCAGGAGGACTCCTGGGAGGTGGATGGGTTCGGCTCATTGTGCCTCCTCAAACCACGACGATTACTGCATCAACGGTTTACCCGCACCGCTGTCCTGCCGGGGCCTGGACTGCATTATGATTCATTATTTCAAGTAAAGTGAGACGTGTTTGAATTCTAATCTCTGTTTATGAAAATATGTGTGTGGACGTAAGGACATTGCTGTATTTTCACTGCATTAACCCTTTCAGTGTCAGAGAGGCATGCACCATACTAAAAAACAGAGTGCTGCATACCACTGGCACTCATAGTGAAGAGCAACATGGTGCCTACTCCATTACAGGGAGCACACTGTCCTGTACAGGATTCACATTTAATCCTTTGAGTGGCAGACTGCTATGCAGCACACTACTTTGCAATATGCTACATGCCCCTCTGACACTCAGACGGTTAATGTAGTGAAAATACAGCAATGTCCTCATGTCCACACACACATATTGTCACAAACACAGATCACAATACAAAACATGTCACAATTTTATTACACTAACTCAAAATAATATATCATAATGCAGTCCTCATTATAATGACGGGCAACGCTGTCCCACTTTGCTAGTGTATATATAGATAGATAGATAGATAGATAGATAGATAGATAGATAGATAGATAGATAGATCATAGGATGTACCCTCCTGAGTAAAACAAGGGTACTCCCACTGCTGAGAGATGTTTTATTAAAAAGCCATTGCTGATCAAACTTAAATATTTTTTAGATGTAATATCTCAATGGCCTGAAATTGTACCATGGTGCTGTGGTTATGTCATCCTATGGACCGCTTTGGTCAGTTGACCATAAACCTCCATAGGATGGTGTAGCAACAGCGCCACTGTAACATTTCAGGCCACTGAGTTCATACATGTAAAAAAAAATCAAGTTTGAGCTGCCATAACTTTTCAGTAACATCTCTCAGCAGTAGGAGTACCCCTGTTTTACTCAGGAGGAAAAACCCTAAAATATATTTATATATTTTTTTTACATTTTAAGTAATACTATCCCTTTAAAAGGCTGATCATTCAGTATTTAAGAGGTTAACAATGCACACACTACAAAAAACAACTCTTGTAACATTATTGTAAGATTGCTACACTATGTGAATAACCCAGCGCTGACTGTGCTCATTATTTTAAAATATATGTAGGCTTATCGATGGAAGCACTAAATGCCTACTTACTGCTATAAAATAATAACTACCATCATCACTGTCATCGCCTTGCAGCTATGCATTGACATCTGCTTTTGTTCAGTAGGATGTATATGAATAAAACAGGAGTGGCATGCACTATATTTTAGCAGCATTAAGATTCTTGTATTCTAAAGCTTTGTAGTGTGCTGGCTCGGAGGCAACTCTGGTTAACCCTTTGAGTGCCAGAGGGGGTACGCAACGCATTGCAAAGTAATGCGTTACAAAGTAATGTGTTGCGTACCCCTCTGGCACTCACAAGGTTATATTTCTTCCATATATAAAAAAGAGAAAATAATATTAGCAGTGAAATAGAGGCCCTAATCCCCACAAACCTGTACTTAGAGATTAATGAGCATTCAGGACTCAAGAACTTATTTGAGTCCAGGTGAGTTAAACAGAGTCTTAGCTATTTTTGGTCACTTTGTTCCAGTCCTAGCAGACATAAAATAGCAAAAAGCTTGGTTATGCAGTGTGCAGCCCCAAAACAGCTCTTGTCAGCAGTCCGATGTGGATCTGAAAACTGGCCCCTTCAGCTGTCAGTGGGCTGGAATACAACCCAGAAGGGTATAACTCACATTGAACACACTCGGACCTAGGTGCTCTTTATATTCAATGGCTCGCACCACTGCCCAGCTTGTTATATACACATGAAATATAGTCATGCTTCCCCTCAATAAAAGCACTAGCAAATTGCTTTATACTTTGAAGTGTGCTTGTTTTTCATCTATATTCCTGTAGTTCACAATCAAAAACTTTGTAGGTTTGGCACACACATCCCAATAGACTACTAATGTCAGTCAGGGCTGACAGTCCTTCCCCAACCTCTATGGGAACTGTGCTCCGCCAGAGACTGAACTGCGAGATCTTTAATCTTAAAGTTAAATCACACCAGGGGTCTCCTTTCTATTCTCCTGCTGATCTGCCATGGCTCACAATATAGCCCCAGCAGAATTATTGCTATTGCAGTCTATGTAGAGAAAAAATGTACTATAATAACTTTTGAATAAAGCAGACATCAGCAGAGGAAGTTCCTTTGTTTTACTTAGCAGGAAACTGTATGTATATACCGTATGTGTACGTATGAATGGATAGTTTCTGGTGCTTTGCTCACTCGTAGACTCAGTCTAGTATCTACTGCTTTCCACTCAACATTACCAACTCTTAGCATGCCCCCTGTTAAAGCACCTTTGTCCCATTTATACTTTAAGATGAAGAAGGGTGAGCAACACATCACAAGGCAATATATTGCCCACCATCTGATTGTTAAAGAGTTAAATAACTCAAGTAACCTGTACCATACAATGACACAGAAATTATTTGTGAAAATGCATTTTTAATTACAATGTTGCTTCATTATGGATCATCATATCCTGTAAATCTGATCACTATGCAAATGCATTCAGTTTCAGCAGCACTTACATTACAATAAAACATTCTTTTTTCCTTTACACGATATTACAGTAATGAAGCTGTTACCTCTTTTGTGTGCAATTTAATGAGTTTTAACCATCATTTTAATGAACACTGAATTAGCATAAACCCAAAGATCAGGCAGAATCGTATTTTGTGGGGGAAAAAAGGTTCATTAAGAGTTAATTATATTGTTTAGCCAGGGGTATAATTCAATTTGATACAAAATCAGTCGAAATTCCTCCTCTGTATTAACAAATGCAATAATTCTATTGTCGCACTGCCCTAAACTGAATAGCACTGATCATTTGTGATGTTAACCCTTTAATGACACATGGAGAGAGATTCACTAAGAGGTAATAAAGAGGTGATAATGTGGAGATGACTATTTCAGTTTATCATTTCTCCAGGTCCTATGTTATTCTATGGAGCCTAATCACTAAGATCGCCAAAGTTGAGGATATATTTGTGCTTTGTGTTGCAATGTGTTAGATACCTCTCTGGCACTCAAAGGGTTAAGTATATGTTGTTATATAACGAGAAGACAGAGAATACAAATTGATATTGGTGTGGTATGTATGAACACTTAAACTGCCAAAGTTGTTTTGATCTTCAAGGCGTCTATTAAACAGAGTAGCACTATGCCAGCACTACAAAAACTGTTTCTGCGCTTTATTTAATAACTGATTAGTGTATGTGCTTATACCCTTTGCATGGAGACATTTCTCATGCCTCTTTCGCTTTCAGACCTGAATAGGAATTGCTTTTTGTTCCTGCAGCAAACCATTGCATTGTTACACTCAGTACATCAATGCAGCAATGCAATGTTTGGCTGCAGGAACAAGACACAGCCACTATTCAGGTCTGAAGGTAAGTGAGGCAGGGCAAATGTCACCCTAAAAAGGGTGTAAGTGCTGGCACTAATTGGTTATTAAGTAAAGTAGGAAAACAGTTTTCACAGTGCTGGCGTAGCACTAGTCTATTAAATAGACCCTCAAGAAGAAAAACAAGGAAAATCAAAGTGAGCGTACCCTTGGACAGATTGGGTCTCTTGGGATAAAATCCTATGGTGAGTTTTTAAACCCAACAATCTAGTCAATATGTATGGTTGATATTGTTATTTAATATCTGTGATAATTTGAATATGATGTAAAATGCTAAATTTATATCAGATGCCAACCATTAAATTGACACAAAACTTACTGATGTATGTGCTGCTGGGTATATTGAAATGCTGTAAAACTGACAGCTACAAAAAATAAGAACTGAAATAAATATAAAAAAAAATACAATTCCTAAAAATGTTTGTCCGGAAATGCAAAGTCTATTTACTAACTCAATCACATGCCTGTTGAAAAGTAATGGGCTGACAGTCCTAGTATCTAACCGAAGATATAATGCAATACAGTCACTCTCTTTAGCTTTCAAATATGGTACCAAATATAATTAGTAAACACATGAGTCCATATGGGTCCACCTCTCTCCTGTGTGTTGTCTGTAAAACCCCGGAATCAGTGTGGGTCATAAAAATGCAAAAGAGCGGAAAACAAATGTAGTGATTATTGTAATAAAATCTAGACGCAGTAAAATCCAAACAATGAAAATTCAAAATCAATAAATAATTCACTGCCCTGCCAATCCAGCTGATCTATTAGTAGCACCTAGTCCTGTACTGTCTCCACACTTTTACCCTGCAATTTAATTAAATTATTGTGATTCTGTTTTTGACCTGGATTTGGTTTGTACTTTATTTACTGATTGATTGTGAATTTTCATTGTTTGAATTTTACTTCTTCAATTTCTTGCAAGGATTGCAGCATGTCGTAAAGATTCGCCCTATGCTTTCCTAACTGGATTTGCAGTGTCCCTTGGCAAAGTCTCTGGTACACAGTAATGATCAGTTCTGTTTCTCTGAAAAATTATATATTAATATCAAGTTGGTCTTTACAATTGTTTCTCCTACAAATAAGTTCTCCTGACCTCCCCAACTAATTAGATTTGGATTCATTAACAACAGTAGGTAACAAGAGGGACTCACTAACAGTGTGACATCTCCTTTTCATATATACAATCAGTGGGGAAACACTGTGTAGGCGATGGCCCTGCATATGTTTTTGCAATTTTAATTTGTTGTACCTTACTGTGCTGTTGTACTTATAATAGATACATGAGGGTTTCCTTGTCAGCTTTGTGCTTTACATTAGGAACCTGGACAGACTTTGGGATAGTCTCTTCAAAGGATCTTACAGTGAGATCGATAAGAAACCATGCTGTGCTATTCTATGGGTCTCTTTAATCATTCCTAGATATTTCAGATACTTTTGAAGATGAGACACATCAGGCCAGTGATATGGGGCGGTGAGGCTGATGTATTAAGGGAAGTGAAGCAATTCTGGAGTAAACCAAGTACACCATAGTAAGCAAATGCAATTCCCTGTAATTCACATTGATTTAAACAGGGATTTTAACTCCTTGTATGCTAGATAGCTATCTGATGCATTGCTCTGAGAGGTATCACTAGGATTTAAGGGAATATAATCACTATGTCTTTCATTAATTTTCCCCTTGCTCCTTTATATAGGAGATCAGTCCTAGATGTCATGTCCATAAAGGCAGTCAATATAGTTGCTAGCAGGACCAAAGAACAGAAACTCCATCAGTTCACCTGGTAGCATTAACCCTTTAATAACCAGATGGGTGTGCAACACATTTCTTTGTAAGGTGTTGTGTGTTCCTCTCATCCTTAAAGTGATAGGAATGTTTCACAAAATTTGCAGCTCCAACTAATCTTCATAGTATTTGGGCCATAGAGAGTGTTATTTCAATACTGTCAGAGTTGTAGTTCAAGAACAATTGAATGATAAAGTATCCCCCTCCAACCCCTTTTACCTAGTGTAAACCACCTCCCCTCAGATGTGAATCTAGTCCTGGGACCAGACAGGTCACAGCAAGAGACAGTCTTCTTACTGTGAACATAAAGAAAACCCTGCCCCACTTTGACATGTCTTTCAGTTTTTTCCCTTATGCTCACTGAAGATTATCCCTCTCTGCGATATATCCGGACAGTCTTGCTGCTCTTAGCTGTTAAATCAGTAAAAGGGACGGGAGGGGGATACTTTATCATTCAATTACTCTTGAGCTACAACTCTGACAGTACTGAAATAACACTTTCCATGGCCCAAATACTATGAATATTAATTGGAGCTTCCATTATTGTGAAACGTTACTATCCGTTTAAAAAAGTAATGCATTTAAAAAAGTCATGCACACTGCCTGCCTGAGTTTAAACCTTTGAGTGTCAGAGGAGTATGCAATCTTCATGGACAAGACATGACAGCACTTAGCATCCTCTTACCCCATTGTATGTCTCCTTTTACCCATTTAGACTGTAAGCTCCTTGGGGGAGGGACCTCTCTCCCATTGTTTCTATGAATGTCCCACTTATTTCATCCCCTCTTATTTATTGTAACATATGTCTATCATAAGGCGCTGCATACACTGTGTGGCGCCATATAAATAAAGATATACATACATACATACCTACATCCAGGGCTTACTGAAGATGTTGTGGCTTGAACAAAGACACATGGGAAGAATTTAGGGAGGGGATATTGAGGTTGTCTAGAAACAGTAAGGTAAATAGGAGTTGTTTTTAAAACATGTTACTTCACCTTTAAATCAGTAGCAATTAAAGGGATAGTAATACTTAAAATGTAAAAAAAAAAATGTTGTAGGGTTTATCCCCCTGAGTAAAACAAGGGTACTCCCACTGCTGAAAGGTGTTTTATTCAAAAGTTACTACAGCTCAAAGTTAAATTTTTAGGTGCGATATCACAGTGGCCTAAAATTGTACAGTGGCGCTGTTGCTACACCATACTATGGAGATTTATGGTCCTGGGACCAGAGCTGTCCATAGGATGGTGTAGCAACAGCGCCACTTTACAATTTCAGGCCACTGTGATATTGCACCTAAAAAAATTCAACTTTGAGCATTAATAACTTTTGAATAAAACAACTTTCAGCAGTGGGAGTACCCTTGTTTTAATCAGGGGGATACACTCTACAACATATATATTTTTAACATTTTAAGTATTACTATCCCTTTAATATTACTTTCCAGTTTTCCCAGAATTGCACTACTTTCTTTGTACATCAGTATCTCTGTCATTCAAAAGGACACTATTACTTACTAATGACACTGGTGGTTTTGGAAGAGCTTTCAAAATAACCTCTGTGTTGTATTAGCCATTTTTTATTTAGAAAACTAATTTTTGAATTTTTTTTAAATGTATGTATTAAACTGATTGAGGCATCCCGTTATTATTCTTATTCTTTATTTATATAGCACCAACTAATTCCGCAGCACCATTCAGGCACTTCCTGACTTAGCCTTACATTAGATTCACAACATCCAGTGTATATCATGTGTAAGATTTGTCAGTGGCTCCATAGGTTACTTTGTCAGATTTTCCCTCTTTCATCTTTACTACAGTGCTTAAAATGGACCTGCCTCCTTGAATTTCTTTTAAATATTTGAAAACTCAATTCAAAACTGCCCATGTGTCATGTTAACTAAAAGTCCACCAAAAGTACAGTTTAGGAAATATCCACACTTTTATTTCCAGGAAAGATGAAAGTAAAAGTATCCTGGTGCAGCACAGTTCTTTTTTAGTATGGTAAATGTAAGTGATAACCTTTATTAGCATATGAAACATCACTGAAAAGTTTAAATAGCATATGAAACATCAGTGGTACCACATGGGTACCACAATGAGCTTACAGTAGAATTCAGTACCAAGTATAACTAGCTCCTTAACTTTATATTTACCAGTCTTTTGGATAACATGACACATAGGCAATATTTAATAACATTTTCAAATAAACGAACTTGAATCAAAGTGAAAGGTCCATTTTAATTAAACAGAGCTGATTTTTGGGCAGATCAAGGCAATATCATGATCCAGTACTCTATGACATGCTGTGTTTTGCAAGTTAATGTTTTTGAATCAATAACAGTAAAGGACATAAAAGATCAAAATGACGTTTTAGTTTCTCTTTATTCCGTAGAGTGCGTGGGAAGAATCCTTATTTTTTAAAGCACCCACATTACTAACTGCCCTTTTCTAGATATTAACAGCTATTATTAACCCTTTGAGTGCCAGATGGGTATGCAACACAAAGCAATGTGTTGTGTACCCCTCTGGCACTCAGATGGTTAACTTTATTAGGGTTCAAACCTTTTTGGGTGTCAAGTGAAAACACGCAGAAAAGGCCTGATTTTATAAATAGTTTCCCAGTAAGGAAAACTCAGAAAACATACCTCCCAAGTGCCCCTCTTTAGGAGGGACAGTCCCTCTTTTGGACCCAAATCCCTCTGTCCCTCTTTCCCACCCTGATGTCCCTCTTTTTTAGGATATCAGATTGTGTGGTATGTATATAAGTGTATCACATTGCTCCACAGCAGTGAAACTCACATTAATGTTTGTTTAAATGTCAGTATATGTGTTTATAAATTAGTCTGTGTAGATAAAATACTTAGGTCTTGCTATAAGTCATTTATTAGGTTACATAAGGAGGTATCAATAGGTCATGAAATAGCCTAAAAATTCTCGGTAACGTCCCGCCCACCAGCCACGCCCCCAGCAACACCCCCTAAAACATAAGTGTCCCTCTTTGGCAATTTGAAATGTTGGGAGGTATGAGAAAACAAGTGTATAAAAATATATCCAGAAGCTTTCAGGATACAGCACAACCTCATTTCTATTCAACACTTGCAGCTACTATTTCCGAACACAAAATTGTACCTCCTAGTGTAGATTATTTACAAGTAAATTCAAGTTAGGTGCCTTTAAATTGTCTTGTTTTGAGTACTGAATTGCATATAAGTGGCTATTTTCCAAATTCACAAAGTGATACTTCAGATTTCCAGCACTGGAACTCTAGCTAAATAGACTCCTATAAATCAACTGTGCAGTTAACAAGATTGCTGTCTCTTCTTTTGCTGGTGGACATTGACATATCTTTACTGGATAGGAAGATGGCTTGTTTCAGACAACATATAATAAGACTAATAGTGCTGTTAAGATGTTCTTTGGACAAATTTGCAAGTTTAGGAACACATTCAGTGGATGTCCTTTTAAAATATTTATATATTTGAGTTGTAGATAGTTAGATTTGGTAGCTTTCTATATGATTTGCAGATATTTTTGGCATTCTAATTGAATGCTCTAGGAGCCTCCCTAATACCAGTGGGTTGAGGGTCCTGTTTGTCAAGCAGCGAATGGCTGAGTATGCAAAGATTTACTCTGTTTTTTTGTATATTCAGAAAATCTCCAATTCATTAATTGTTGCATCAAATCTGAATATTATGTAAAGCTGTTATGCTGATCATTTTCAGGCTGGAAGACCCTATAGAAGACTATGGCGACAGACACATACATGCACATACAATAGACTTGTATGTGTGGGTGTGCGCATGTGTGGGTGTGTTATGGGAATAGCTGCATTTCCACCAGATTTTTTATCATAATCATACAATTTTTATAGATATATTTTAAAAAGTAAATGCCAGTGATCATGTCAAGGAACAGCTCTTAAAGGGATTGTAATGTTTATAATATAAGCAGCTCCAATTAATCATCATAGTATTTGGACTTTGGAGAGTGTTATTTCAATTCTGTCAGAGTTGTAGTTCAAGAGTAATTCAATGACAAACTCTCCCCCTCCCGCCCCTTTTACTGATGTAACACTGCTCAGCCAGATCAGAAGGGAGGTGCCCAGATAGACTGCAGAGAGGGACAATCTTCAATTAAGATAAGGGAAAAACCTGAAAAACTTGTCAAGGAGGGCAGGGTTTTCATTGTTCTCATAGGAAGAAGATTGTCCCCTGCTGTTATCTGTCTGGTCTATGGACTGCATTCCACATCTGAGAAGAGAAGGCTTATACTAGGTGAAAGGGGCAGGAGGGGAATCATTGCTTGTGAATGTCTCTCAAACCATAAAGGTTTGAGAGATAAGACTTATATCGTTCTTCATGTTTTTTAATGCCTACAAAATAAAATAAAGATAAAATGAAGTATTACTATCACTTTAAGTCCATAATGGACATGCCCCTAATGTTGACTTTTCCATCGAAATAACTGCATGCCAATATAGGAGCTTGCAGTGTGCAGTCTTGCTTAGTCTATTAAACAAGTTGTATGATATATATATATATATATATATATATATATATATATATATAATCTTGGGAAAATCAGCACTATATATATCCCAGTGCGGTGGAGATATTTTAAGCTTCCAGGGGGTTAAGCACTCATTCAGATTGGTGGCCATTGTCCCCATTGAATTAAATAAACACCCCAGCTGTATAGAAATTCCATCAAGAAGGTTATTCTATAATCTGTACATTCTGCACAGTTTTAACATTTCCTATAAGTGACCATCTACAGGCAGGGCTCAAAATTTCCACTTGCCACTAGCCAATGGCGAGTGAAAATTTAGCCCTGGCGAGTAGAAATTCAGCACTGGCAAGTAGAAACTCATCCCTGGTGGGTATGTTTTGGCTTGCAGTGGCTAGTAACTTTTCAGGTCTTGCTAGTAGCAAAAGACTTCAAGTTTTTAGCCCTGTTACAGGCATTAACATTTAGAGGAATCATCAAACTTATATAAAATTGTCCCTTCAGCATCTGGGACTGACAGTGTTTGCTGTGAATACAGATGTATCCATCCTTAACTTCACATTTCCTGAGTTGATCCATCTGATAAGCAGCTGCCACTGGCTTTCTCTGGGATCTTTGTTTACTTAGGACAGAATGTGACAGATAGTGCAGGAAATTATTTACGAGTAGGGCTATATCTATATAGCACAGAAGGTCTAGAAACCTTTGTCTCTCCAACTGTTGGAGATTATATGTCTCATTTTCCCCAACCAGCCAACTGCAATTGGGGTTAATCGGAGCTGTAGTTCCCATCACCTGGTGTGCCAATGGTTGCATACTCTTGTTCTAGAATAGCAATTAATTGAAAACATTATTAAGTTAGATATGGCACCTGATATTACAAAGTAGTACTGAGATGCACAGCCTGTAGCTCTGCAGTCTTCGCTATATTATAATTTACATCATCGGGGGAGGATAATGGTAGTAGCAGTCTAGCAACAGCTGGAGTCTTTCCGCCACTGAAGGTAGATAGTATTAATATGAACTAGTGATAAAAATAATTAAGTAGAATGTAAATTGCACTTTGAAGAGTTACTGTAGAATAGATGCCTTGCTGGATCACCAGCCTTATCCACAAGTTATTGTAATATAGACTGCCATTGCCCACAGTGTATTAAAAATCCCTATTTGTAGCTGAAGGACAATCTGTAGAAGATGTTGGACTTGCAGCTACTGGAACTGCTTTCAAAAAAGTAATGGATGCCTATCTACCACAGAACAATAGGGAGAATTATGGCAGTTGGCTTCAAAGCAGAAAGGTTGTTGATCCAGGGAAATATCTGACTGTCATTTGGAATCAGGAAGGAATATTTGTACCCACTTGGGGCTTTATTGGAAATGGTTTCAGTGTTTTTTTTGTTTTTTTTTCTTCTGGATTAACAGGGGTAATTTGACATGGGCTGGACTTGATGGACTCATTTCTTTATTTCAGCCTCATCAACTATGTTACTATGTTTGAGATAAGTGTTAAGTGGAGTGATTTCGGAACAACACATTGCATAAAAGATCATGAATTGTTCCTTTTAAACAATAAAAGGGCTTATCTATATATAGATTTTAGCTGATCTAACTTGTACTCAGGTCACCCAAACACTACAGATTTTCACAATCTCCTCATTTAAACAAAGGTAGATAAATCAGTGGCTTATTCTTTATGAAGGATCTACCTTTGCTAATGGCATTTCTCAGTCGTCCAATACAGGTTACTGGTAACTCTGGGTAGGCGATGCACCCCATTAAGTAACCAGGAACAATTCTAGAATTGTATGCAGGGGGTGGAGCCTACCTTCCCTCCTTGGCTGCAGCTAGCCAACCAGCTCCAGAAAGATTTGTTCCTTGGTGAAGATAACACACAGGGAAGAGAACAGTTCTGCTATAGTTTTAGAAACTTTTTTTTTTCTGTTAGATATGGAATACCACCATTAGGCGGGTTACCATAACTGACAATGCCCTTAGATGTGGCTAGCTCAGTATCCAGGTGCTTTTTGTGGACCTTAAGCCCTGAGGGGGAAAATCTTGATTTCAAGTGCTTCCCCAGGAGTTACCCACTGAGATTACTTCTTACTACATGGTAATCTGAAGACAGAAGATCTGCAGGAAAGGTAAGCAACCCTTTGAGTGCTGCAGGTTCACTTGTCCCACAGTGCCCCTCCGCACAGGGGTGACTTCATTGGAGTTCCTATTGCACACTCCTGCACTCATTGGGTTTATCTATATGTCTGTTGGGTGTTTTGGAACAGGTTTATGTGGTAACTTAACCCTTTAGCTGCTGGATTGGAACTTTTTGGGGGGTTTCTAACACTTTTCCTACTGGTTTAGTGTTTTTTGGGTGTCCTCACATGTTCTAATGCTGTTTTATGCATTTTAGTATTATACTCTTAATTTTGTAAAATTTTAGTTGATTTACCGCGTAGACGCCATTGCTCTATTCACTTCTATGGGACTGTACTGTTTGTGACATATCTCTGTAACCGTTTAACCTAGCGACTTCAGAGGTGTCTCATTTTACTTGTCTGCCCTTGCTCTATCATCCGGTTTATGTTTCTAGTGTGTTGGGGGGCTCAGGGGGCTTCGGGCACTGTTTGGGGTACTTTTCTGGGAAAACTACATGTCCCATGAGAGCTTGCTTTGCGTGCTCGTTCCTGCCCGTTCCCGCAGCGGCAGACATTTTGTGATCTTTGCAGATTGAGTATCCCACGCGGGGCTTGTACTCTCCTTGTCTCGTCTGCTGATTAACCCTTCGCCTGCCAGATAAGTTTATTTTAGTGATATCTGGGGTGAAACTTTAATCCTACATACTATAATTGTGTGATTTCTTATACAGTAAGGTTATTTGACATTGTGAGAATGTCTATACCACTGGAGCTTGGGGCCAGACCGAAGACTAAGGAGGCTGGGGTCTCTGTATCCCCCATTGCGCATTGCTCTTCCTGTCACTGAGGGCTACCTAGAGAATTCTCAGGTCATTTATGCCCAGCATGTTCTGATGTCCCTGACAGCATTTCAGGGACCTCCAGCCATGCAAGAGTTCAAGGCTGCTACTAAGGACCTTAGGTCCACTTTGCAACTCTTTCCATCCCAGTTACAGGGGGCCTTTCAGACTTGGCAGGCCCCCTCCTCAGTCAAGGCTTCCCTGCCCAAACTTGAAGGAGTTCCTGACGTGTCAGATTCCTCTGAGGAATAACTGCTGGTGGATTCAGATGTTGAAGAATGTTCTGTGTTGGGCTCCTCTCAGTTTTTTGGGGACCCTTTTGAGGCTAATCCTGAACCCTCTGCTAAGGGCCTGATCAGGGCTGTCTTAACTACTCTTAACATTCCCTTAGTTCAGGAGGTTCCTTCTGACCCCTTTGATGTGTTCCAGGAGCCTAAAAAGCCTCTTACTTAATTTCCACCTAACCCTACTATTGCGCCTGGTCCTTGCCTTACTTCCCGCCTCTGGGAAACTCAATGGTTGGACATCCCAGGGTTACCAGTAACCTGTATTGGATGACAGAGAAAAGAGGATTTTAGTCTTAACTGTTAAATCCTTTTCTTTTAGTCCATACAGGTTACTGGTATCCCACCCTGTCAAGGGACCATGCTTGGCTGTCCTGTGGCAGACTGTGGGGGTCCTTCGGGGTCATGCTCACAGGTGTCTTCTTTCCTGTCAATAGTTAGTGTCTCAAATCTTTCTGGAGCTGGTTGGCTAGCTGCAACCATGGAGGGAAGGTAGGCTCCACCCCCTGCATTCAGTTCTAGAATTGTTCCTGCCTACTTAAAGGGGTGGATTGCCTACCCAGAGTTACCAGTACCTGTATGGACTAAGAGAAAAGGATTTAACAGGTAAGACTAAAATCCTCTTTTATCTATGTTCAAATGAGGATACAAAATTCTGAAAACCTGCTTTGTTAGTGGGTGAACATGCTCTAAATCATAAGAGTTGCAGTCTTACCACAGTTTATGCGAGCAGATTTCCCACTCCCCTTTCAAGTGATACTAATACTGTGAGTTTTCAAACCCCAGGGGTGAGATCTAGGCTCCATTAGTGTACAGCCCCTTGTCTGCTTAATTTAAATATAACTTTAAAGTCCTATCAGATCAGATGATCAGGCAATCACCCACAATATACTACTTCTTGGTTGATGTCTTTGGAAATGGGAGCATCTGCCCTTTCCATCTGTACAACTTTTGCTTTAATTGGATCAAGGAAAGTGGAGATATTTTCTCCAGAATAGCGGCAACTTCCTGTTCCTATTCAGTAATATAATACCTTGTGAACCAATGATCGCTCCATAGTGATGTAACTTACCATGCCTGTGGGTAGACACATCACAAGATGGCACTGGATCCTCACCTGCATAAGGAAGATGGATCCTTCCCCAGATTGAAGCTAAGGATTTTTTGCCATTCTTACATGCCTGATTTTCAATTTGAATGTGAATGCCATCTTGGGAGATGCCATCTGCACTTGGAGTAAAAACACAATGTCTACCAAGATGTCATTAGCACTCAAGGGATTAAGAATTTTTTTTGGAATCTCTTCTAAATATAAGATTTAAACCTGCTGAATTACATTTCTCCCAATTTCTTTTTTTAATGAGACACTTCCTTTTAAGTAACACAGTTTTTCTAATTGTTGTAAAATAGTATTTTAATTTTCTAAACCCACTCAGTAATTGCACAGAATCCACAGAGTTTATTTTATTACCTGACAATATTTCTAACACATCGCTATCCAGTTGCCATCACATGTAATCGAAGGATTGAGAATCGTTTAAATTTTCGTCTTTAGGAAATTTGCATTCATAAAAACTGCTTGGATATGCTTATTGCTTCTTCTTCTCATGGTTAGCTGTCAAAACACAGTGATGGTTTTGAAGATTTATAGTAAATGGGTAATGAGATTGCTGAATGTTAACTGCAGCATTCAGAATTCATTACTGAGTGGGGGAGGGAAGAGAGATTAGTGGAAATACAGTTGCATAGGTAGATGAATGAAGTCTGAATTCAATCATCAAGCTTCAACATAAACATTTTTGATTAAAAATATTCCTGTCTTATAGTTCACTTTTCCAAGAATGTATATTTTACAAACACCTAAAGTGCAAATAACATTCCAAGCTTCAATTATATATTCTCCAGATTGCATTTAATCAACCATCAGATTTGTATGTATTGCAGAGTGTTCCAGATGATAGGACTGATGTACTACGAAGAAATGGAACAATTCTGGGGCAAACCAACTGCACCAAAGAAGACATAAAATTCCCCAAATTCCCATTGATTCCCTTTGATCTAAATTGTGCTTTAAACCACTTAAATACTAGAGTGGCCACCATAAAATTGCTAAAGAAGGCAATGGAGACCTCAGCTTGTCGGGACTCATGTGAACAGTGTAGGAGAACCTTGGCATGTGATAGTACTGTTGGATGACTTTCCCTTTCCAGCACCTGATTAATAAGATGGACTGATGGAGCTGTAGCTCCAGTAAAAACAATAGGATCATTCTCATCAGTAATGACTGAGCAACAGTGGCACGCTATTCGGCCCACAAGGAGTGACGCAACTTTATTACTTGATTTAGATTCAAAACTTGAATAAAAATATAATTAAAATTTAAACAAGATCTGTGAGTATCTAATAAACAACAGTTGCAGAACATTCTGGGTCCTTCCAATAGAATAAGTTTCAGTTCTAGGCTCATTAGACCCTGAAAATTACCTTTACCCCCCTCTCTCTCCCTTACTCTCCTCCCATACCTTCTGATTTCTCTTATTCTTGCCCCTTTTCTCCCCAGTCCCTCAATGCTACCTCTTCTCCACTTGATTCTTGCCCTTGCTACCGCTCTGCCTATGGACCTGTAACGGTTTGTTCGACACACAGACACAGTGGTTTAGGATAAAACACAGTTTTACTGAAATCACACTAATATAATAACCCTCACAGGTCCTGTAGTATTTAAGCAGAATAATACAGACACACGACAGGTTACATATACATATGCCCACACAGGTCCAATATAACCATAAAGTTCATAACAGTCTATACTGACACAGGTCAGGCAGAATATGTTGAATTCCCAGGAGAAAGGTACTGCATGGGTTAATGGTCTTCAATGAGTGTAAACAGTCCCATGTGCAGAGAGGTCTGTGATGGAGCTCTCCCCATATAGGGAGCTTAAGGATACGTAACGCCCAGAACCAGGTTAGCAGAACAAACGTGAACTGCCAGAGTAATATCAGGAACTGAGCAACATAGGACACTGCCGTAGCAGTAACGGAGACCAGACCACTCGCACACTGCCGGAGCAGTAACGGAGACAAGACCAATGGCACACTGCCATAGCAGTAACAGAGACAGGCCACTTGCACTCTGCAGGCGCAGTAACGGAGACAAGGCCAATGGCACACTGCCGTAGCAGTAACAGAGGCAGACACTTGCAATCTGCAGGAGCAGTAACGGAGACAAGGCCAATGGCACACCGCCGTAGCAGTAACGGAGACAGACACTTGCACTCTGCAGAAGCAGTAACGGAGACTAGGCCAATGGCACAGTGCCGTAGCATTAATGGAGACAGACACTTGCACTCTGCAGAAGCAGTAACAGAGACTAGGCCAATGGCACACTGCCGTAGCAGTAACGGAGACAGACACTTGCGCTCTGCAGGAGCAGTAATGGAGGACAAGGCCAATGGCACACTGCCGTAGCAGTAACGGAGACAGACACTTGCGCTCTGCAGGAGCAGTAACGGAATCTAGGCCAATGGCACACTGCCGTAGCAGTAATGGAGACAGACACTTGCACTCTGCAGGCGCAGCAACGGAGACTAGGCCAATGGCACACTGCCGTAGCAGTAACGGAGACAGACACTTGCACTCTGCAGAAGCAGTAACGGAGACTAGGCCAATGGCACACTGCCGTAGCAGTAACAGAGGCAGACACTTGCACTCTGCAGAAGCAGTAACGGAGACTAGGCCAATGGCACACTGCCGTAGCAGTAACGGAGACAGACACTTGCACTCTGCAGGCGCAGTAATGGAGACTAGGCCACTTGTACTCTGCAGGAGCAGCAACGGAGACACAATTGCCTGATGGATCAGAATGTCACCAAGGCGACACAGAGGCAGCCAGAGCAGGAACGCCAACCAAGCTGTGTCGAATCACGGAGCAGGAACGTCAGCCAGGCCGGGCCGAATCACGGAGCAGGAATGTCAGCCGAGCCAGGTCAGTACACAGGAGCAGGAACGTCAGCCAAGCTGGGTCGGTACACAGGAGCAGGAACGTCAGCCAAGCCGGGTCGGTACACAGGAGCAAGCGCAGAAGAATAGTTAGGCAGGCCAAGTAGGTACACTGGGAATCAATGAGCAGAAACAAGCACTGGTACAGGAACACCACGAAAGGGCACCGGAGGGGTGCCAGAGCCCAGTATATAAAGGCCATACTGGGCGGGATAAACACAGAGCAGCCAATGGGAGCAAAGCACAGAGTAGACTGACATACTGACTGACAGAATACAGCAAAGGGAGCACGGACACCATGATAGGACCCTGATTCTGCCTATTCTCTATCAATGGACCATGATCCTGCCTCCTCTCTCCCTATGGACCTTGATCCTGCCTCCTCTCTCCCTATGCTCCCCTCTTCCACCTCCTATCTTCCCATGCTCCCTGTTATAACCGCCTCTCTCTTTTACACTCTCTCCACTCTGATCTGCTCTGCCTCTGATGCACTCTGGAACCTCCTCTTTCCCTTTTACCCCTTTCCTTTCTTACCCTCTTACATCCACAATTCATTCTGAATCTATTTGGATGGACCCAGAACTTTGTTCAGATCCTCTGAATCAGACAACATAATAAAGAAGTTTTATTCCGCTTTAGTTTTGAACTGAACTGGTGAGTTCCAAAAAAGTCAGATGTTGGCTGCTATGATATCCACCAATGTGCACAGACACTGGGAAAAAGGCTCCCACTGTCTGACTTAGAACTTGCAGGAGGTTGATCAAGAAGTTTAGAAAGGACTAGTGGTGTGAGTAGTGGTTACTAACTACTAAAATACTGAGCTTTAACTTGTTAGTTGTCTTTGAAGATGTAATAAATGTTGTGCACTATTCATCTGAAATGAGCAACCAAAGACCCATCAGAACAGCTCTCAGCCTTACCCAATGGAAAGTCAACATTCTATCTACTGTATCCAATCAAGTCAACGGACAAAAAGATGTTGTATAACACTCATTTCATATGATGTCCCTATCCAGAGGAAATCCAAGGGACAGGACCACAGCAGTTCCTCAGAGCCTACACAGTCAATAAAAAAAGACTATCCCACACTCCCTTGCTACTGCATCCAATGATGTATGTAAAATTTGAAACAACCCATATAATGCATATACAGCTGGGACAAAAAATGGCTGTTCTGTGCATCTTCCACAGAGAGCAGGATGATCTATCAATCTGAGATCTGCAGCTGCCCAAATCAATATTATTTTATTTGGTTATGGTTCATTCCCTTAAGGACCTGAGGGCATTGCAAAACAATGCATTACACAGCCCTCTGGTCCATAAGGGGTTATATTGCATCTGCACTTGGTTTGCTACAGAATTCTACCACTTTTGTCTTGTCTATCTGCCTCAGTGGTGAGGTCTCCAATGCATTACCTAAAGATGCTTTGCAGGCTATTCTAGTACCCAAGGGGTTAAGAGAAGGTTTAGACTTGTTGATCGCTAATCAGTGATATTCACTGTAGAAAATTAATTAAGCATACCAATGGCATAGCAGAAAATCTTCATCAAAAGACTCCCAATTAGACTGTTATCTCTCCTGGGAAGGGACCTCCTTCCTAGTGTTTCTCTGATTATTTGCATTTCCTGTATCTCTCACTTTATTGATTGCATTGACATAACAATAACTGTACGAGTTGGAGAGTTCACCACACTCCTGGTTCTTTCATAGAATGAGGAGCAGTAATCAGCAACCCAGCCACTAAGAGGAAATTTACTTGGGAGACCTACAAACTCAGCCAGAGGTGGTAACACACACCGAACACAACCCAGTATCAGCCACCAAGGACTGCACAAAGAGAGTTAGCAGAAAACATAAGATGAGCACAAACCAACTGAATCATTGGGGTTAAATTAAAATCCTACTGGTTAAATTGAGTTTTTAACTCTTTCTGCGCTACAGAGGGATTTGTCACCTTTAATGCTAGAATGCATACAAATGTTAACCCACTGAGTACCACAGGGATGTGCAATGCATTGCTTTGCAGAGCTATGTGTTACATACCACTCTGGCACTCAGAGTGTTAATGTTACATTTGAATCACTTGCAAGTTGGATACATGACACATATATGGTGGTCCTGCTCTCATATTCAGCCTTTCTGGACTGCTATTCTTCATCGTACAGCACAACATCTTAACGTTTCTATCCCTCTTGACCCTATGTTCTGCCTATTTTTTCACAGATCAGCACATATCCCTCTGCACAACTAAGATGCGTTCACTCTTTGCTCAACGCAGCTAAATCATTAATTCCTAAATACTGGCAATCCCCTGATATCCCTGCCACTTCAGACTGGCTCCGCTTAACTGACTCTTATAGGTCTTTGGAACTTATACACGCTTCTGTGATTGATACTATGCCCCCTCTCTTACTGGCTTGGTCTTCCTGGCCGCAATATGACCCTAATCCTCCCTTTTCTCCTCTTAGTCCCTCCCCTCTCTCCTATAGGGATTCAAAGTCTCCCCTCCCTCCCCTTTTCCTGATGTCAGCTATAAAGCTGACAGCAGGAGAATCGAGTTGTATGACTCGAGGAGGCTCTGCAACAGAGCCGAAATTGCGTTATAAAATAATTAATTCATTGGAAAGGTCTAAAAAGTGTGCCTGGTTTGCAAGCACACTTTGTAGATCTTTCCAATTAATTAATTCTTTTTAAGTACCGCGATTTTGGTTCTGCTGCAGGGCCACCTCCTGGTCCCTGGACCGGCATCTCCTGCTGTCAGCTAGACTCTGACATCAGGAGAAGGGGAGGCAGGGTGGAATGTTGAATCCTTATATCTCCCAAACCATAGCGGTTTGAGACATAGGTTTTGGAACTATTTTATTAATGTTTTAAGCTCTACATAACTGTAAAAAAATTTTTTGGGATGTTGCTGTCCCTTTAACTGAAATTATGCTACATTATTGATACCGCAGAATTTAGCTGAAATTATGCCACACAAGTGATACTACAGAGCTTACAACTGACGTGGTACTACACTAACAGAGCTTAATTGAAATGATGCTACACTAGTGAAACCACAGAGCATATCTGAAATTATCCTACACTAGTGATACAACAGAACTTAATTAAAATGATGCCGCACAAGTGAAACCAAACAGCTTACAATTGGTGCAGTGATACACTAGGGATACCACAAAGCTTACAGTTAAAATGGTTCACTAGTGATACCTTGGCTTGCCTATTTTTCCATTGTTGATAATTGTATTTGGTGCTCAAAAATAATGCTTAGAGATTACAATCCAAAAAAGTAGCTGCATTCGGTAGAGCAGGGGTGCCCAGACTTTAGTGTTCAACTTTTGTAAGTTATCTTAACACCATCTACTGCCTTACCAACATGGAGTCAATGGCCCCTCAACAACACGTTTGATCAGTGCAAGTTAAGTCCTTACCCCTTTTATATCCATTGCAGATTTCCTACCTCGTCCTGCTGACAGAAGGAAATAGAGCGAGGCTGCGGCCCACCGGCCCAAATTTATGACTTCTCCCTGGCCCAGCCCACCCCTAGGAGAAGATATGGTGTACTATTTCAGTAAAGCACTGTGTACATGTATAGAACTATATAAATAAACATACATACATACATACATAGTTGGTATGCTATGCAACTAATTTTCTGCTTTCTGCATAAGGTCTTATGGGCTTTCTATGTATAAAAGCAAACTGGAGAAATTCTGGACAAACCAATGATATCATAGGGGATACATAGAACTTACCAACCTCTCCACTGATTTAAGAGAAGGTTTTTTATATCTTTGAAACATCTCTGATGTTCAAATGGTTAAAGCGCCCCTTTAAATGAATGGGATATTTTATTTGTACTCTGTAGTGAAGGTGCTTTGCCCCAGAATTGTTCCTGATTGTGTATATAATATTATATATATCTATATATAGATATATATATAATTCTTTATTCTTTATTTCTATAGCGCCAACTAATTCCACAGCACTATACATATATATATATATATATATATATATATATATTTGCACAAAATCTCTAAAATATAATATATATATATACAGCTGAAGCTGATCTAGTTACTGTGTTCAGCATAGGTTCAATTCTCGTTTCACGCGTTTCTAAAATGCTCTAAGCTTCCCTTGAATACTTCAATCAGTGGGTCATATTTTAGAGAATATTGCATTGCTTTAGAAATTCACAATAGACACAGAATTTGTATATCAGCCTAGATTTCAGTTTATCATTCGCACAGCCATTGTAGAGCCATTACTGTGCGCCATCCCTAGCGACTACAAGGCCGTTGTTAACCCTTTGAGTGTCAGAGAGGGATGCAATGCATTGTTCCGTAATGCTTTACATATGCCTTTGGCACTTAAAGAGTTAGATGTAACTCTATCCTATATAACAATTTGCTAAATGTATGTTTGTCAGAAGCTGTCATGCGCAGTACAGTCGGCTGAGTGTGCTGCAGTCATGAGCAGTACAGACTGCCCGCGCCGTGGCTGATAACCGAGCAGGGTGCTCCGAATTCAGACTGTAGTCCTCTCTGCGCACTTTTGGTCTTAATTCAGAGCACCCAGCTCCGTATCAGGCGCAGGAAGTCTATACTGTGCATGACTGCACTGAGGCCGTTGCTGGGTGGAACTGTGACCCGTATACACGGGCTCTTCAACTAGTAGTAAATAATTCTATTTATTAAGATGATGTAAAAGTGTATATTTTTCCTAAGGAAATAGACCTTTGTAGGACGCAGATGTTCGGAGATACATTATATTGTGCTCATTTTCTGAACACAGACTGCGGTTTTAAAATTAATAAATGCCCTTTTTGTGAAAACTGTTACATGTCCTAAATCTGTCAGAGAAAACCTCTGCATAAGGTTTCTTCTTTTTCTTCTCCTAATAATGATAAATTTCACACAATATAATGAGGCCAAATTTGCAATGCAAGCATTCCCGAATCTCACATGTAGATATCACTGGGCATAAAATGCTATTTATATCCAAGTCCTACAGAAAATACAGTTAGGAGTTTATTTATGTATTTGTTTGCTTTAGATAATAGAAATGAGATAAGCATACTGAGCAGCATATGCCTGCAATATTTAAAGGGGAATTGTACTCTAGAAATAAATGGCTCTTAACCCTTTGAGTGCCAGAGGGGTATGCAGTGCATCACTCTGCAATGCATTGCATACCCCTCTGCCACTCAAAGGGATAATGTGTTTAACAGAAGAATTTACTTAGATAGATTTGACTGATTTGAAGTCTATCTATCTATCTATCTATCTATCTATCTATCTATCTATCTATCCATCTATCTAATGAGATTAGCCAGAGAGTCAAACAGCTCTGTTGCAGCCCCTGTTTCACTCAAATATCTACACACTCACCCCTCTCCTCTGTTCCAGCCTTGACTGGGATGCAAGAAAAGTCTGTCAAATGACTGGACATATGAGTGCCAACCAAAATTACTGACTGGTGCCGACAGGGGTTAGCCATTTGCTGGAAGTTGCTATAAGGATTTCAACCTCCAATGCTGCTAGTTTGAAAAGACTGATGGGAGCTTTACTGTATGCCTGAGTGAATGTCATACAGATGTTAAGTGCTGGTCAGATTAGAAAACTAGTTGAAAAAATGTTTCAAGTTGAATTTCAAGGATCAGTCTATGATGGATAGATTGTCCCCACTGAGGGCCAAAATGCATTTGCAATGCATTGTAAAGCAATGTGTTACACAGCTCTCTGGTCATCATGGGGATAATAAAGAGTGGTCACAGTCATATCTGTTGAGATCCAAGACTGGTATTTTTGACTAAAGGGCCTTACTCCCCTAGTTCCATTTTTGTACGACATATTTTATCAGCATACACAAAATTATTACACAAGCACTTTACATTTTCTATTTGCTATAGCCATATAGAGTATGTTATATTTTACTTTATAAATTATAACAGAGAGGTGCAGTTAACATGAATCAAGAAGATACAGCCACAGTTTATACTATCACCATGTATAACTCTTTGTGTGCTGTACTGAGTCATACATACCGAAATAAAGACAATTTGCTCTGCTGAGTAACATTGCTTTACAGATTAAAAGTAAAGGCTTCATGTTTTTTTACAGGGACATGAGAGTCTCCTCGAGGTAGTAATTATCCCTGTTTAGCAGAGTCTGAATGAAAAGAATGGTAACTACAATGTAGTGATACCTGGCTGCTGGATGACTGATACATTGTAGCAAGTCTTTCTATTGAACCCATTAAAAGCCACTTATTTCAAGTGTAGAGAGCCCCTTTATTGACATGTATACTTTACTTGGAAGATTGATCTGAACTTCCCAGAGATGTCTCGTGTATACAGTCAAAATGGATCAATTTTGGGGCAACCTACGTGTACCATAAGTAACAAATTAACAAGTTCATTGATTTAATTGAGTCCTCAAACACCTTTAATTGCTAGGAAGTCCTTTAGTACATTGCTTTGAAATATATTGGAGACCTCTTTATTATCCAAGATGTTATAAGCTCCATAAAACCCTTTGAGTGCTAGAGAGGTGATACCCCTCTGGCACTCAAAGGGTTTTTAAAGTGGAACTATCACTGAAAATAAAGTTCCCCCCAAATCATTATGCATATAGCAATATGCATATCCATACTAGTATTACCCTGAATAAGTGCGGCAATATTGATAAATCCAACTAATTCCCAGAAGGTCAGGCAGGCATCAGAGCAGACATCTTGTCAAAGAGATATCAGTACGACTGTGCTGTCCATCTCACTCTCCTCTAGGAGGAGTTGCATTGTACCTTAAGGAACAGGAAGGGACTGACAGTGCAGGCGCACAGGGGCCTCTGCAACAAGCTGCTTGCCTAACCATCTCAGAACGAGTTGGATTTATCAATAACCCTGGACATATTCTGGATAATAGTAATATGGATATGCTTATTGTTATGTGCATAATTATTTAGGGGTAACTTTAATTTGGGTGATAGTTCTGTTTTAATTTGTCTTTGTTTCTCTTCTCTGAACAGGGGCAAGCTGGCCTGGGGGGTAGG